>CM075664.1:49258182-49263182 GCA_037954105.1 Canavalia gladiata
TTAGGGTTTAGGGTTTAGGGTTTAGGGTTTAGGGTTTAGGGTTTAGGGTTTAGGGTTTAGGGTTTAGGGTTTAGGGTTTAGGGTTTAGGGTTTAGGGTTTAGGGTTTAGGGTTTAGGGTTTAGGGTTTAGGGTTTAGGGTTTAGGGTTTAGGGTTTAGGGTTTAGGGTTTAGGGTTTAGGGTTTAGGGTTTAGGGTTTAGGGTTTAGGGTTTAGGGTTTAGGGTTTAGGGTTTAGGGTTTAGGGTTTAGGGTTTAGGGTTTAGGGTTTAGGGTTTAGGGTTTAGGGTTTAGGGTTTAGGGTTTAGGGTTTAGGGTTTAGGGTTTAGGGTTTAGGGTTTAGGGTTTAGGGTTTAGGGTTTAGGGTTTAGGGTTTAGGGTTTAGGGTTTAGGGTTTAGGGTTTAGGGTTTAGGGTTTAGGGTTTAGGGTTTAGGGTTTAGGGTTTAGGGTTTAGGGTTTAGGGTTTAGGGTTTAGGGTTTAGGGTTTAGGGTTTAGGGTTTAGGGTTTAGGGTTTAGGGTTTAGGGTTTAGGGTTTAGGGTTTAGGGTTTAGGGTTTAGGGTTTAGGGTTTAGGGTTTAGGGTTTAGGGTTTAGGGTTTAGGGTTTAGGGTTTAGGGTTTAGGGTTTAGGGTTTAGGGTTTAGGGTTTAGGGTTTAGGGTTTAGGGTTTAGGGTTTAGGGTTTAGGGTTTAGGGTTTAGGGTTTAGGGTTTAGGGTTTAGGGTTTAGGGTTTAGGGTTTAGGGTTTAGGGTTTAGGGTTTAGGGTTTAGGGTTTAGGGTTTAGGGTTTAGGGTTTAGGGTTTAGGGTTTAGGGTTTAGGGTTTAGGGTTTAGGGTTTAGGGTTTAGGGTTTAGGGTTTAGGGTTTAGGGTTTAGGGTTTAGGGTTTAGGGTTTAGGGTTTAGGGTTTAGGGTTTAGGGTTTAGGGTTTAGGGTTTAGGGTTTAGGGTTTAGGGTTTAGGGTTTAGGGTTTAGGGTTTAGGGTTTAGGGTTTAGGGTTTAGGGTTTAGGGTTTAGGGTTTAGGGTTTAGGGTTTAGGGTTTAGGGTTTAGGGTTTAGGGTTTAGGGTTTAGGGTTTAGGGTTTAGGGTTTAGGGTTTAGGGTTTAGGGTTTAGGGTTTAGGGTTTAGGGTTTAGGGTTTAGGGTTTAGGGTTTAGGGTTTAGGGTTTAGGGTTTAGGGTTTAGGGTTTAGGGTTTAGGGTTTAGGGTTTAGGGTTTAGGGTTTAGGGTTTAGGGTTTAGGGTTTAGGGTTTAGGGTTTAGGGTTTAGGGTTTAGGGTTTAGGGTTTAGGGTTTAGGGTTTAGGGTTTAGGGTTTAGGGTTTAGGGTTTAGGGTTTAGGGTTTAGGGTTTAGGGTTTAGGGTTTAGGGTTTAGGGTTTAGGGTTTAGGGTTTAGGGTTTAGGGTTTAGGGTTTAGGGTTTAGGGTTTAGGGTTTAGGGTTTAGGGTTTAGGGTTTAGGGTTTAGGGTTTAGGGTTTAGGGTTTAGGGTTTAGGGTTTAGGGTTTAGGGTTTAGGGTTTAGGGTTTAGGGTTTAGGGTTTAGGGTTTAGGGTTTAGGGTTTAGGGTTTAGGGTTTAGGGTTTAGGGTTTAGGGTTTAGGGTTTAGGGTTTAGGGTTTAGGGTTTAGGGTTTAGGGTTTAGGGTTTAGGGTTTAGGGTTTAGGGTTTAGGGTTTAGGGTTTAGGGTTTAGGGTTTAGGGTTTAGGGTTTAGGGTTTAGGGTTTAGGGTTTAGGGTTTAGGGTTTAGGGTTTAGGGTTTAGGGTTTAGGGTTTAGGGTTTAGGGTTTAGGGTTTAGGGTTTAGGGTTTAGGGTTTAGGGTTTAGGGTTTAGGGTTTAGGGTTTAGGGTTTAGGGTTTAGGGTTTAGGGTTTAGGGTTTAGGGTTTAGGGTTTAGGGTTTAGGGTTTAGGGTTTAGGGTTTAGGGTTTAGGGTTTAGGGTTTAGGGTTTAGGGTTTAGGGTTTAGGGTTTAGGGTTTAGGGTTTAGGGTTTAGGGTTTAGGGTTTAGGGTTTAGGGTTTAGGGTTTAGGGTTTAGGGTTTAGGGTTTAGGGTTTAGGGTTTAGGGTTTAGGGTTTAGGGTTTAGGGTTTAGGGTTTAGGGTTTAGGGTTTAGGGTTTAGGGTTTAGGGTTTAGGGTTTAGGGTTTAGGGTTTAGGGTTTAGGGTTTAGGGTTTAGGGTTTAGGGTTTAGGGTTTAGGGTTTAGGGTTTAGGGTTTAGGGTTTAGGGTTTAGGGTTTAGGGTTTAGGGTTTAGGGTTTAGGGTTTAGGGTTTAGGGTTTAGGGTTTAGGGTTTAGGGTTTAGGGTTTAGGGTTTAGGGTTTAGGGTTTAGGGTTTAGGGTTTAGGGTTTAGGGTTTAGGGTTTAGGGTTTAGGGTTTAGGGTTTAGGGTTTAGGGTTTAGGGTTTAGGGTTTAGGGTTTAGGGTTTAGGGTTTAGGGTTTAGGGTTTAGGGTTTAGGGTTTAGGGTTTAGGGTTTAGGGTTTAGGGTTTAGGGTTTAGGGTTTAGGGTTTAGGGTTTAGGGTTTAGGGTTTAGGGTTTAGGGTTTAGGGTTTAGGGTTTAGGGTTTAGGGTTTAGGGTTTAGGGTTTAGGGTTTAGGGTTTAGGGTTTAGGGTTTAGGGTTTAGGGTTTAGGGTTTAGGGTTTAGGGTTTAGGGTTTAGGGTTTAGGGTTTAGGGTTTAGGGTTTAGGGTTTAGGGTTTAGGGTTTAGGGTTTAGGGTTTAGGGTTTAGGGTTTAGGGTTTAGGGTTTAGGGTTTAGGGTTTAGGGTTTAGGGTTTAGGGTTTAGGGTTTAGGGTTTAGGGTTTAGGGTTTAGGGTTTAGGGTTTAGGGTTTAGGGTTTAGGGTTTAGGGTTTAGGGTTTAGGGTTTAGGGTTTAGGGTTTAGGGTTTAGGGTTTAGGGTTTAGGGTTTAGGGTTTAGGGTTTAGGGTTTAGGGTTTAGGGTTTAGGGTTTAGGGTTTAGGGTTTAGGGTTTAGGGTTTAGGGTTTAGGGTTTAGGGTTTAGGGTTTAGGGTTTAGGGTTTAGGGTTTAGGGTTTAGGGTTTAGGGTTTAGGGTTTAGGGTTTAGGGTTTAGGGTTTAGGGTTTAGGGTTTAGGGTTTAGGGTTTAGGGTTTAGGGTTTAGGGTTTAGGGTTTAGGGTTTAGGGTTTAGGGTTTAGGGTTTAGGGTTTAGGGTTTAGGGTTTAGGGTTTAGGGTTTAGGGTTTAGGGTTTAGGGTTTAGGGTTTAGGGTTTAGGGTTTAGGGTTTAGGGTTTAGGGTTTAGGGTTTAGGGTTTAGGGTTTAGGGTTTAGGGTTTAGGGTTTAGGGTTTAGGGTTTAGGGTTTAGGGTTTAGGGTTTAGGGTTTAGGGTTTAGGGTTTAGGGTTTAGGGTTTAGGGTTTAGGGTTTAGGGTTTAGGGTTTAGGGTTTAGGGTTTAGGGTTTAGGGTTTAGGGTTTAGGGTTTAGGGTTTAGGGTTTAGGGTTTAGGGTTTAGGGTTTAGGGTTTAGGGTTTAGGGTTTAGGGTTTAGGGTTTAGGGTTTAGGGTTTAGGGTTTAGGGTTTAGGGTTTAGGGTTTAGGGTTTAGGGTTTAGGGTTTAGGGTTTAGGGTTTAGGGTTTAGGGTTTAGGGTTTAGGGTTTAGGGTTTAGGGTTTAGGGTTTAGGGTTTAGGGTTTAGGGTTTAGGGTTTAGGGTTTAGGGTTTAGGGTTTAGGGTTTAGGGTTTAGGGTTTAGGGTTTAGGGTTTAGGGTTTAGGGTTTAGGGTTTAGGGTTTAGGGTTTAGGGTTTAGGGTTTAGGGTTTAGGGTTTAGGGTTTAGGGTTTAGGGTTTAGGGTTTAGGGTTTAGGGTTTAGGGTTTAGGGTTTAGGGTTTAGGGTTTAGGGTTTAGGGTTTAGGGTTTAGGGTTTAGGGTTTAGGGTTTAGGGTTTAGGGTTTAGGGTTTAGGGTTTAGGGTTTAGGGTTTAGGGTTTAGGGTTTAGGGTTTAGGGTTTAGGGTTTAGGGTTTAGGGTTTAGGGTTTAGGGTTTAGGGTTTAGGGTTTAGGGTTTAGGGTTTAGGGTTTAGGGTTTAGGGTTTAGGGTTTAGGGTTTAGGGTTTAGGGTTTAGGGTTTAGGGTTTAGGGTTTAGGGTTTAGGGTTTAGGGTTTAGGGTTTAGGGTTTAGGGTTTAGGGTTTAGGGTTTAGGGTTTAGGGTTTAGGGTTTAGGGTTTAGGGTTTAGGGTTTAGGGTTTAGGGTTTAGGGTTTAGGGTTTAGGGTTTAGGGTTTAGGGTTTAGGGTTTAGGGTTTAGGGTTTAGGGTTTAGGGTTTAGGGTTTAGGGTTTAGGGTTTAGGGTTTAGGGTTTAGGGTTTAGGGTTTAGGGTTTAGGGTTTAGGGTTTAGGGTTTAGGGTTTAGGGTTTAGGGTTTAGGGTTTAGGGTTTAGGGTTTAGGGTTTAGGGTTTAGGGTTTAGGGTTTAGGGTTTAGGGTTTAGGGTTTAGGGTTTAGGGTTTAGGGTTTAGGGTTTAGGGTTTAGGGTTTAGGGTTTAGGGTTTAGGGTTTAGGGTTTAGGGTTTAGGGTTTAGGGTTTAGGGTTTAGGGTTTAGGGTTTAGGGTTTAGGGTTTAGGGTTTAGGGTTTAGGGTTTAGGGTTTAGGGTTTAGGGTTTAGGGTTTAGGGTTTAGGGTTTAGGGTTTAGGGTTTAGGGTTTAGGGTTTAGGGTTTAGGGTTTAGGGTTTAGGGTTTAGGGTTTAGGGTTTAGGGTTTAGGGTTTAGGGTTTAGGGTTTAGGGTTTAGGGTTTAGGGTTTAGGGTTTAGGGTTTAGGGTTTAGGGTTTAGGGTTTAGGGTTTAGGGTTTAGGGTTTAGGGTTTAGGGTTTAGGGTTTAGGGTTTAGGGTTTAGGGTTTAGGGTTTAGGGTTTAGGGTTTAGGGTTTAGGGTTTAGGGTTTAGGGTTTAGGGTTTAGGGTTTAGGGTTTAGGGTTTAGGGTTTAGGGTTTAGGGTTTAGGGTTTAGGGTTTAGGGTTTAGGGTTTAGGGTTTAGGGTTTAGGGTTTAGGGTTT
>CM075665.1:0-7500 GCA_037954105.1 Canavalia gladiata
AATCCCTAAACCCTAAACCCTAAACCCTAAACCCTAAACCCTAAACCCTAAACCCTAAACCCTAAACCCTAAACCCTAAACCCTAAACCCTAAACCCTAAACCCTAAACCCTAAACCCTAAACCCTAAACCCTAAACCCTAAACCCTAAACCCTAAACCCTAAACCCTAAACCCTAAACCCTAAACCCTAAACCCTAAACCCTAAACCCTAAACCCTAAACCCTAAACCCTAAACCCTAAACCCTAAACCCTAAACCCTAAACCCTAAACCCTAAACCCTAAACCCTAAACCCTAAACCCTAAACCCTAAACCCTAAACCCTAAACCCTAAACCCTAAACCCTAAACCCTAAACCCTAAACCCTAAACCCTAAACCCTAAACCCTAAACCCTAAACCCTAAACCCTAAACCCTAAACCCTAAACCCTAAACCCTAAACCCTAAACCCTAAACCCTAAACCCTAAACCCTAAACCCTAAACCCTAAACCCTAAACCCTAAACCCTAAACCCTAAACCCTAAACCCTAAACCCTAAACCCTAAACCCTAAACCCTAAACCCTAAACCCTAAACCCTAAACCCTAAACCCTAAACCCTAAACCCTAAACCCTAAACCCTAAACCCTAAACCCTAAACCCTAAACCCTAAACCCTAAACCCTAAACCCTAAACCCTAAACCCTAAACCCTAAACCCTAAACCCTAAACCCTAAACCCTAAACCCTAAACCCTAAACCCTAAACCCTAAACCCTAAACCCTAAACCCTAAACCCTAAACCCTAAACCCTAAACCCTAAACCCTAAACCCTAAACCCTAAACCCTAAACCCTAAACCCTAAACCCTAAACCCTAAACCCTAAACCCTAAACCCTAAACCCTAAACCCTAAACCCTAAACCCTAAACCCTAAACCCTAAACCCTAAACCCTAAACCCTAAACCCTAAACCCTAAACCCTAAACCCTAAACCCTAAACCCTAAACCCTAAACCCTAAACCCTAAACCCTAAACCCTAAACCCTAAACCCTAAACCCTAAACCCTAAACCCTAAACCCTAAACCCTAAACCCTAAACCCTAAACCCTAAACCCTAAACCCTAAACCCTAAACCCTAAACCCTAAACCCTAAACCCTAAACCCTAAACCCTAAACCCTAAACCCTAAACCCTAAACCCTAAACCCTAAACCCTAAACCCTAAACCCTAAACCCTAAACCCTAAACCCTAAACCCTAAACCCTAAACCCTAAACCCTAAACCCTAAACCCTAAACCCTAAACCCTAAACCCTAAACCCTAAACCCTAAACCCTAAACCCTAAACCCTAAACCCTAAACCCTAAACCCTAAACCCTAAACCCTAAACCCTAAACCCTAAACCCTAAACCCTAAACCCTAAACCCTAAACCCTAAACCCTAAACCCTAAACCCTAAACCCTAAACCCTAAACCCTAAACCCTAAACCCTAAACCCTAAACCCTAAACCCTAAACCCTAAACCCTAAACCCTAAACCCTAAACCCTAAACCCTAAACCCTAAACCCTAAACCCTAAACCCTAAACCCTAAACCCTAAACCCTAAACCCTAAACCCTAAACCCTAAACCCTAAACCCTAAACCCTAAACCCTAAACCCTAAACCCTAAACCCTAAACCCTAAACCCTAAACCCTAAACCCTAAACCCTAAACCCTAAACCCTAAACCCTAAACCCTAAACCCTAAACCCTAAACCCTAAACCCTAAACCCTAAACCCTAAACCCTAAACCCTAAACCCTAAACCCTAAACCCTAAACCCTAAACCCTAAACCCTAAACCCTAAACCCTAAACCCTAAACCCTAAACCCTAAACCCTAAACCCTAAACCCTAAACCCTAAACCCTAAACCCTAAACCCTAAACCCTAAACCCTAAACCCTAAACCCTAAACCCTAAACCCTAAACCCTAAACCCTAAACCCTAAACCCTAAACCCTAAACCCTAAACCCTAAACCCTAAACCCTAAACCCTAAACCCTAAACCCTAAACCCTAAACCCTAAACCCTAAACCCTAAACCCTAAACCCTAAACCCTAAACCCTAAACCCTAAACCCTAAACCCTAAACCCTAAACCCTAAACCCTAAACCCTAAACCCTAAACCCTAAACCCTAAACCCTAAACCCTAAACCCTAAACCCTAAACCCTAAACCCTAAACCCTAAACCCTAAACCCTAAACCCTAAACCCTAAACCCTAAACCCTAAACCCTAAACCCTAAACCCTAAACCCTAAACCCTAAACCCTAAACCCTAAACCCTAAACCCTAAACCCTAAACCCTAAACCCTAAACCCTAAACCCTAAACCCTAAACCCTAAACCCTAAACCCTAAACCCTAAACCCTAAACCCTAAACCCTAAACCCTAAACCCTAAACCCTAAACCCTAAACCCTAAACCCTAAACCCTAAACCCTAAACCCTAAACCCTAAACCCTAAACCCTAAACCCTAAACCCTAAACCCTAAACCCTAAACCCTAAACCCTAAACCCTAAACCCTAAACCCTAAACCCTAAACCCTAAACCCTAAACCCTAAACCCTAAACCCTAAACCCTAAACCCTAAACCCTAAACCCTAAACCCTAAACCCTAAACCCTAAACCCTAAACCCTAAACCCTAAACCCTAAACCCTAAACCCTAAACCCTAAACCCTAAACCCTAAACCCTAAACCCTAAACCCTAAACCCTAAACCCTAAACCCTAAACCCTAAACCCTAAACCCTAAACCCTAAACCCTAAACCCTAAACCCTAAACCCTAAACCCTAAACCCTAAACCCTAAACCCTAAACCCTAAACCCTAAACCCTAAACCCTAAACCCTAAACCCTAAACCCTAAACCCTAAACCCTAAACCCTAAACCCTAAACCCTAAACCCTAAACCCTAAACCCTAAACCCTAAACCCTAAACCCTAAACCCTAAACCCTAAACCCTAAACCCTAAACCCTAAACCCTAAACCCTAAACCCTAAACCCTAAACCCTAAACCCTAAACCCTAAACCCTAAACCCTAAACCCTAAACCCTAAACCCTAAACCCTAAACCCTAAACCCTAAACCCTAAACCCTAAACCCTAAACCCTAAACCCTAAACCCTAAACCCTAAACCCTAAACCCTAAACCCTAAACCCTAAACCCTAAACCCTAAACCCTAAACCCTAAACCCTAAACCCTAAACCCTAAACCCTAAACCCTAAACCCTAAACCCTAAACCCTAAACCCTAAACCCTAAACCCTAAACCCTAAACCCTAAACCCTAAACCCTAAACCCTAAACCCTAAACCCTAAACCCTAAACCCTAAACCCTAAACCCTAAACCCTAAACCCTAAACCCTAAACCCTAAACCCTAAACCCTAAACCCTAAACCCTAAACCCTAAACCCTAAACCCTAAACCCTAAACCCTAAACCCTAAACCCTAAACCCTAAACCCTAAACCCTAAACCCTAAACCCTAAACCCTAAACCCTAAACCCTAAACCCTAAACCCTAAACCCTAAACCCTAAACCCTAAACCCTAAACCCTAAACCCTAAACCCTAAACCCTAAACCCTAAACCCTAAACCCTAAACCCTAAACCCTAAACCCTAAACCCTAAACCCTAAACCCTAAACCCTAAACCCTAAACCCTAAACCCTAAACCCTAAACCCTAAACCCTAAACCCTAAACCCTAAACCCTAAACCCTAAACCCTAAACCCTAAACCCTAAACCCTAAACCCTAAACCCTAAACCCTAAACCCTAAACCCTAAACCCTAAACCCTAAACCCTAAACCCTAAACCCTAAACCCTAAACCCTAAACCCTAAACCCTAAACCCTAAACCCTAAACCCTAAACCCTAAACCCTAAACCCTAAACCCTAAACCCTAAACCCTAAACCCTAAACCCTAAACCCTAAACCCTAAACCCTAAACCCTAAACCCTAAACCCTAAACCCTAAACCCTAAACCCTAAACCCTAAACCCTAAACCCTAAACCCTAAACCCTAAACCCTAAACCCTAAACCCTAAACCCTAAACCCTAAACCCTAAACCCTAAACCCTAAACCCTAAACCCTAAACCCTAAACCCTAAACCCTAAACCCTAAACCCTAAACCCTAAACCCTAAACCCTAAACCCTAAACCCTAAACCCTAAACCCTAAACCCTAAACCCTAAACCCTAAACCCTAAACCCTAAACCCTAAACCCTAAACCCTAAACCCTAAACCCTAAACCCTAAACCCTAAACCCTAAACCCTAAACCCTAAACCCTAAACCCTAAACCCTAAACCCTAAACCCTAAACCCTAAACCCTAAACCCTAAACCCTAAACCCTAAACCCTAAACCCTAAACCCTAAACCCTAAACCCTAAACCCTAAACCCTAAACCCTAAACCCTAAACCCTAAACCCTAAACCCTAAACCCTAAACCCTAAACCCTAAACCCTAAACCCTAAACCCTAAACCCTAAACCCTAAACCCTAAACCCTAAACCCTAAACCCTAAACCCTAAACCCTAAACCCTAAACCCTAAACCCTAAACCCTAAACCCTAAACCCTAAACCCTAAACCCTAAACCCTAAACCCTAAACCCTAAACCCTAAACCCTAAACCCTAAACCCTAAACCCTAAACCCTAAACCCTAAACCCTAAACCCTAAACCCTAAACCCTAAACCCTAAACCCTAAACCCTAAACCCTAAACCCTAAACCCTAAACCCTAAACCCTAAACCCTAAACCCTAAACCCTAAACCCTAAACCCTAAACCCTAAACCCTAAACCCTAAACCCTAAACCCTAAACCCTAAACCCTAAACCCTAAACCCTAAACCCTAAACCCTAAACCCTAAACCCTAAACCCTAAACCCTAAACCCTAAACCCTAAACCCTAAACCCTAAACCCTAAACCCTAAACCCTAAACCCTAAACCCTAAACCCTAAACCCTAAACCCTAAACCCTAAACCCTAAACCCTAAACCCTAAACCCTAAACCCTAAACCCTAAACCCTAAACCCTAAACCCTAAACCCTAAACCCTAAACCCTAAACCCTAAACCCTAAACCCTAAACCCTAAACCCTAAACCCTAAACCCTAAACCCTAAACCCTAAACCCTAAACCCTAAACCCTAAACCCTAAACCCTAAACCCTAAACCCTAAACCCTAAACCCTAAACCCTAAACCCTAAACCCTAAACCCTAAACCCTAAACCCTAAACCCTAAACCCTAAACCCTAAACCCTAAACCCTAAACCCTAAACCCTAAACCCTAAACCCTAAACCCTAAACCCTAAACCCTAAACCCTAAACCCTAAACCCTAAACCCTAAACCCTAAACCCTAAACCCTAAACCCTAAACCCTAAACCCTAAACCCTAAACCCTAAACCCTAAACCCTAAACCCTAAACCCTAAACCCTAAACCCTAAACCCTAAACCCTAAACCCTAAACCCTAAACCCTAAACCCTAAACCCTAAACCCTAAACCCTAAACCCTAAACCCTAAACCCTAAACCCTAAACCCTAAACCCTAAACCCTAAACCCTAAACCCTAAACCCTAAACCCTAAACCCTAAACCCTAAACCCTAAACCCTAAACCCTAAACCCTAAACCCTAAACCCTAAACCCTAAACCCTAAACCCTAAACCCTAAACCCTAAACCCTAAACCCTAAACCCTAAACCCTAAACCCTAAACCCTAAACCCTAAACCCTAAACCCTAAACCCTAAACCCTAAACCCTAAACCCTAAACCCTAAACCCTAAACCCTAAACCCTAAACCCTAAACCCTAAACCCTAAACCCTAAACCCTAAACCCTAAACCCTAAACCCTAAACCCTAAACCCTAAACCCTAAACCCTAAACCCTAAACCCTAAACCCTAAACCCTAAACCCTAAACCCTAAACCCTAAACCCTAAACCCTAAACCCTAAACCCTAAACCCTAAACCCTAAACCCTAAACCCTAAACCCTAAACCCTAAACCCTAAACCCTAAACCCTAAACCCTAAACCCTAAACCCTAAACCCTAAACCCTAAACCCTAAACCCTAAACCCTAAACCCTAAACCCTAAACCCTAAACCCTAAACCCTAAACCCTAAACCCTAAACCCTAAACCCTAAACCCTAAACCCTAAACCCTAAACCCTAAACCCTAAACCCTAAACCCTAAACCCTAAACCCTAAACCCTAAACCCTAAACCCTAAACCCTAAACCCTAAACCCTAAACCCTAAACCCTAAACCCTAAACCCTAAACCCTAAACCCTAAACCCTAAACCCTAAACCCTAAACCCTAAACCCTAAACCCTAAACCCTAAACCCTAAACCCTAAACCCTAAACCCTAAACCCTAAACCCTAAACCCTAAACCCTAAACCCTAAACCCTAAACCCTAAACCCTAAACCCTAAACCCTAAACCCTAAACCCTAAACCCTAAACCCTAAACCCTAAACCCTAAACCCTAAACCCTAAACCCTAAACCCTAAACCCTAAACCCTAAACCCTAAACCCTAAACCCTAAACCCTAAACCCTAAACCCTAAACCCTAAACCCTAAACCCTAAACCCTAAACCCTAAACCCTAAACCCTAAACCCTAAACCCTAAACCCTAAACCCTAAACCCTAAACCCTAAACCCTAAACCCTAAACCCTAAACCCTAAACCCTAAACCCTAAACCCTAAACCCTAAACCCTAAACCCTAAACCCTAAACCCTAAACCCTAAACCCTAAACCCTAAACCCTAAACCCTAAACCCTAAACCCTAAACCCTAAACCCTAAACCCTAAACCCTAAACCCTAAACCCTAAACCCTAAACCCTAAACCCTAAACCCTAAACCCTAAACCCTAAACCCTAAACCCTAAACCCTAAACCCTAAACCCTAAACCCTAAACCCTAAACCCTAAACCCTAAACCCTAAACCCTAAACCCTAAACCCTAAACCCTAAACCCTAAACCCTAAACCCTAAACCCTAAACCCTAAACCCTAAACCCTAAACCCTAAACCCTAAACCCTAAACCCTAAACCCTAAACCCTAAACCCTAAACCCTAAACCCTAAACCCTAAACCCTAAACCCTAAACCCTAAACCCTAAACCCTAAACCCTAAACCCTAAACCCTAAACCCTAAACCCTAAACCCTAAACCCTAAACCCTAAACCCTAAACCCTAAACCCTAAACCCTAAACCCTAAACCCTAAACCCTAAACCCTAAACCCTAAACCCTAAACCCTAAACCCTAAACCCTAAACCCTAAACCCTAAACCCTAAACCCTAAACCCTAAACCCTAAACCCTAAACCCTAAACCCTAAACCCTAAACCCTAAACCCTAAACCCTAAACCCTAAACCCTAAACCCTAAACCCTAAACCCTAAACCCTAAACCCTAAACCCTAAACCCTAAACCCTAAACCCTAAACCCTAAACCCTAAACCCTAAACCCTAAACCCTAAACCCTAAACCCTAAACCCTAAACCCTAAACCCTAAACCCTAAACCCTAAACCCTAAA